>OX454421.1:23223623-23233623 GCA_949715475.1 Microchrysa polita
CAGAAGTTAAAGCACCGGTTCTGAGCACTATATGCTGATATTTTCTATACCAGGCATGTTCCTTTGGGTCATAGTTGACATAAGGAAAGTACCACCATTCAAAAAATATTCAAATACGGCTCGGAATTGGATGGAAAACTACTGAGTGATCCTCACGTGAGTCGTCCTCTACGAACACGTACCTTTAATGCACACGAATTTACATTCATTGGAAAGAGCAGGATTTTCCATTTATGTTTGATCCTGACCTTTGAACAGGCACGCAACTATATTTCTTGCAGTAAATCGTACATGCAAATGCTGAATCTTGATCTTTCAAGTGCCCGGGTGATTTCAGAATATCCTCAAATCGTTGTTGAAAGACAACAATAGCTGTAAATTTCAGATTAGTGCACCTTATGGGGCGTTAGTGCGATAAGTTCGTATGTACTTTAAAATAATGATGGTTACACTATTGCAGTCTACTGTGAGCGGTGTAAGCAAAATGTTTAGTTTTTTCAATTAAAAATTTGAAGCCTTTGATACTGTGAGCATAACGTTTCTAAGACAACGGTTTAAATTGCAACACAGCACATGACATATTTATTTTCATTTGAAAGCATGCCCACGTTGTGTGAATTATTTGAGCTTCCTTACTAACTCGTTCGTCTGATTTCACCCGATTTGGGTTTTTTTTTGGAAATTTAGGATAACAGAATGACCTCAGTATTTTAAAACCAAAAATTGGTACTTTTTCGCGAAGAAAGAGCCTAAGACAAATGTGAAAAATTATGGCATATAAATAACGGTATATTCGCGAAAGCTCTGGTGGCCACTCGCCGAAAAATATGATCAAACATAAATGACAAATCCTGCTAATTTCATTTGAAGTTCTATCACGGCCCTATCAAACACCCTATGCAAGGACGGTATAATTTAAATTCTTGAAATTAAATGATCACTTCGTCCAGAGTCCATTCATTTTCGGACAGCAAAAAGCTAAAAAAATAACGGGCCTGACAGACAGTTCAACATTTAACCTAAGCAGCAAATGTGACATCTACTTTCCAAGATCCTGTTTTTTTTTGTAATTTTGTATTTAGAGTTTTTTATTCTCATAAAAGAGGACCTCGTTTATCATCTCACCATCTCAGTAATAATAATCCCGAAAAACAAAATCCAGCCCGTTTACAATCGTACTTTTTACAAAAAATCCCGTTTAACATTATCCCGACATTACTAAATCCCGCCTTTTTAAAATCTCGCCATTATAAAATCCCATGATTACAAAATCCCGCCACATCAAAATCCCCCCGTTCAAGAATCCCGCTAATAAATAGTGAAATAATCCCGCCAAAAATTATTTTCTTTGCTAACAAAAGCGGTATATTGAAAAGCGGTTTATTGAAATGGCGGCATATTAAATTTTCGTTTTTTTTTTCCTTTGGCGCTACAGTTGTGTTATCGAAACATCTATTGATTTATCGTTTATATGTAGCTTCTCCGGAGAGGAAATTAAATTGGCGGGATTTTGATTAGACGGAATTTCAATGGAGCGGGATTTCAAACTGGAGGGATACTGAAATGGCGGGATAATGAATGAATGATTTTGAAAAACGGGAACATGATCCGGCATTCAATATCCTATCAAAATTGTCCCGTACAGTAGTGTAGATAAGGGGGTATCGATTTTTGAGCCAACAAATTAATCAAAATTAAGTTCTAATTATATTAACTCGCAGTAAACAATCGACGCTACCAATCCACATATCTTTAACGCTTTTCTGTCCTGCTCGTCGGGTATCTCGTCACCCATTTTGCCTGCTCGGCTTAAAGGAACAGAATCCGACAAAGTCGACAAAACCTATTAATAATTCATGTGAAGCTTAGATTTTTGCAGATACGATAAATTTATAAATATTCAACTGCTGAAAAGATTGCCGAAGACCATGACAAGCACTACCAAAAATATACCATCCATTTTTCACCCTGAAGACAAACAAGCGCCGTAGAAGTTTTGTAATTCTAATCAAGATTTGAAGTTTTCCATAGAATATATCTGTCTAATAATTTCGACGACACTAAGCCATTATGGATGCCACGATGCGTATACGAGGTTACACTATAGGAGACGAAAACTTTCTATACCTTATATCCTTGCTGGTTGTTTGTTGGCCCATAAAGATAGCCAACAGCAATATTTGGAAATTTTGACAAATATTCAACATAAAAAGGTACTTTTGGAAGAAGCTACTTATATAGATACTGCATTATTATGATTATTGTCGCCCCTAGCCCCTTCGTTTTGACGTGTCTGTTTGTTGTCCTCTTTTATCCTATTTTTTTGTGAATACGTCTCTCTAACTTTGAGCAAGCTGCTATATTGCCGAAAAGTTTTGTAATTAAGCACAAAATTTCATTCTCATCATCATACTACGAGTGTCGACGAAAAGGAAGTCGACATTAAAACGCAACGATAGACACGATGATGGAGACGACACTGTATACGTTACTCGTATTGTACATATAATCCAAAACCAACATTTTCCGGAAAGGAAATTTTCCTAATGTATTTTCAGATAATATTCTGTTTCGTATTCTCATGCGAATTCTTCGAATTGTGTGTAGAGTAGACATCGTATTATCTGACAAAGTAAAAGACGAAAACATTAATGCGAATCCTTGAAGATAGAATGTGATATGAATTTTCGCTGTGTGGAAGCAATCAAGGATTTATGAAGGTTAGTAAGAAACGACAAGGCGACAAAGCGTACGCGTCGCGTCGTACGGTGCGTTTGGCATTATAAATTGCATTGGAACCAGCCGTAATGACAATATTAAATTACTCCATTTTCGAAATTTGATTAAGCGTTTGTCGAGTTTCTGTATAGTCAAGAGTGTGCATAGAATATTATTATTGGATGATCAAATTGAATTTAGTCAGAACGCAATGAATACCTATAAGAATTTGTTGTTTTCGCGCTGAAACATTTTAAGTACGAAGAATTAAAAAAAAACTACAAAATAGGAAAAGAGAAGATGCTGATGGCCGTGGCGGATGGCAGCTAATCTATGTACACTATACGGTGTAATTTTCATACAAATGCTAAACCGAAGCCACATCTAAGTTAGCAATTCAAACTATAGCAATCCATTTAGTTTAAATAAGCTTTTCGAAATTTCGCCTAAATGTATCCAATCCTAATCACTCCCAAAATTTTTCTTTTTATTACTAGCTCCACGTTGCATACAAGTGTGTACCTACACAAAAATAGTTTTTGTGTGCAAATTAATAAAAAAAATTTTTGCGAAATTATAAATTTGCAAAATTTATGGTTCAAGCATTGAGTGAAAAAATAGCACCCGGATGCCCGGATGTTCAATCAAAAAATGCGTCAGAAAAATCGAAACAGGCCTAATATTAACTCTCGGGTGGTTCCGGAAATTTGTATACATACGTAAATGGTTGAGTGGGGTCTGTCAGACCCCAATACAAACATCTTCCTAAAAGTTTACTTTGGGCTTTCAAGATACTTTCTTGTTAACTTATTGTGGGGCTTATGAATCAAGGTCTCATAAAAAAGTGTAATTCGGATTTCAGTTTTGAGTCTGTGAACGGAAAAATTAAGTGTTACCAACTTTGTGGGTAATTTCAACTCATCACAAATAAATCAACGAAAAAATTTAAGATTTAAAACAATTTATATATATTTATGTACAAACTACCGATGAACGAATGTGGTAACATGTAAATTTGGTTGCTCATGTTAAGATTTTTTTTTTCAGAAGAAAATTTTTTAGGAATGGACTCTTTTATGAATGTATATGAGTACGAGTATGTAGCAAAAATGCAGAAACTCAATATACCACACTCTAAAAAGTGAATTTAAATTTCCGCTGAAAATGCGGTAATTTTACACTTTTTCCCGCTTATAATCACATACAGAGTGCATTTTTCAACAATTTCTGTGTAAAATAAGAAAATTACACCAAAATCGGTGTGAAATGTATTTTTACGCTACACTTCTGTATAATTCAGATTTTCTGGTGCATTTTTACAACGTTTATGTGTATAATTCGGATTTGTGGTGTATTTTTACAACGTGCAGTTGAAGTTTTACTCATTTTTTGTAGCGTGTTCTCCAGTTGTCATACTTCAATCGGCTGTACTTAGCACAGTGTACCACATTTTTCCAAAAATTCTCTGCATTTAGAACTCATGTGTACACGCTCTGTGGCTCACTTGGTTGAGTCCTACTCTACGATGCTAGTAATCTAGAGGTCTCGAGATCGAATCTCGGCGTGGTCCAAAATTTCCGTACATGTGTGGATAAGAAATATTTAGTGCTTGCAACATTACACTCCGAAATGATATGCAATGTAACGTTGACTGGAAATTACCTATAAACGGCTGAGTTACGGTACTGAGAAGAAGAACAAGTGTACAGATCGCACAAAAAAGACCATATTGCAACCTCCCATGTAGACGAAAAACTGATCAGCAAAACTCGACCGATACTTGTTTATATTTTATATAGCCTTAAATAGTTTTATTGATAGCTATATTATTTATAAAGGTTCGCCACTTAAATCTTTACAACGAAAAAAGAGTGAAACCGCATTATATTCCTATTATTACGGAGTGTTTTTACACATAGCGCGGTGTAAATTTGCTAATATATTGGAGTACTTTTTTAAACATTTTTTATGTAAAATTACACTTGATTTGCAAATTTAGATTGCAGAGTAATTTCACTATTATAATAGAAGGTAACAAAGTTTCCTTCTATTATAAGAGTAAAAATTTCATAGAGTGCAACCTAAAACATTTTCAACTGAATTAAAAACTTCATGAACTCATATGAACTATTGGCCTAATCATAAAACATTTTTTTTTAATGAATGAAATCCTGGTAATAAATCAGTTTAAATTTGAATATATTGGGAAGAAACCCTATTACAGAAACCCTAATTTCTGTGTTTCATTCTGAAAAAAAAAAAACACATTCATTTCCATAAATTAACTCTCATTACAAAGTCTTAAGCGTACCCGTTCACTATTGAAAGCTATAACCGTTTTGCAATTGATATAACTTGAAAATTGTCGAAAATGCGAAAACGTGGTTTGAACCCAGACCCCAGAGCAACTTTACACTGCTATAAGGCCGCGTACACATACAGTGCGACGCCGAGCTTTTCCGAGCCGGGCGATGCGATGCGATGTGTGCACGGTATGTCTATGTAGTGTTGTAGATAAATTGTAGGTAGGTAATGTAACAATTTCCACTGCGACAATTGTATAAGTTCACTTACTTTAAAGAGTTATCTCGTCCTGGTGAGAAGTGTTTGAGGAAACATTTTTTTTTTTGCGTTGTAGTCTGTGAGTCATATACTGGATAATGTCAAAAGGAAAGCAATTTTCTGCCGAGGAAAAGGCGATAATTTCCATACTAAAGCAAGAAGAACATTCAAACCGACAAATTGCAATACGGATTCCGACGTCTCTTAAGAGAAGCCTCGAGTTCGCCCCTTACTGCGCGTACGCTTGGGGAGATTTTGGTGTTATCAGCAAGTGTACGGTTAAAGAAAAAAACAGCCTTAACCCCGCAATATCGCCTACAGCGCATGGAATTCGCCTCATGAACTGGACATCACAATGGAGGCAGGCAATATTTACGGATGAAAAACGGTTTTGTGTGGACGATCCAGATGGGTTCTCCTACTATTATCATGATATTAGGAAGGAAGCTATGTACCTGTCACGCCATCACTCCTGAATAGGTCCCGTTATGGTATGGGGAGCCATATCATATCATGGAACTATCGACTTTGTCATCCTACGAGGTCGCCAGGCGGGTTCATCTTAGAAACAGCTCTTAGGAGAGGAAATCCCTTAGATAAATGTCATGTACGGAGGCGATCCTTGGATACTGCAACACGATCTTGCCCCAATTCATACAGCGAGGGTGGTTAAATCGTTTATTGAGGACGAAATTGTGACTTTGTTAGACTGGGTGCCCATCTCCCCTGACATTAAACATTTGGAGGTGGCTTGTTCGGGAGGTTTACAGTAGTGGTAAACAGTACGACTCTAAAAAAGAAGTATTTCATGGAATTAAGACAGCTTGGTCTTAAATACCGATATCCGTGCTGCATTCATTATACGATTCCCTACCTCGAAGGCTTTATGAAATTATAAATAAAAATAGCGGAAATACACACTATTAAATTACAAAAATTTTTCAGCGAAAACATTATGTAAAACGGTAAAATCGTCCTGAACCTAAGCAATTGTCGCACTGGAAATTGACTCTTTGAATGAAATAAATTACTGTAATTTAAGGAAAATGTCCTGTGGGGATTCAGTCCATTCATTTTCTTGTGATATTCAATAGTTCCGAAAATAACATTTCTTAAACCGGTAAGCTTTTATTTTACCGTTTCATGGAAGGAAATATGAGTGAACCTAAGCATTCGTCGCGCAGTGTATATACAGGGTTATTGGTTAAGTCGACCTATTCCCTGCAACACGTTATAATAGGGTCAAAATGCAACAAAATGAGGCCATAAATGTTAGGCCGATCATGGGCGTAGCCAGGGGGGGGGCAGGGAGGGGCGGTCGCCCCCCCCCCTGGTCGATGAAGATGGTAAAAAAATCCTTATGGATGTAGTAAAAAATCGCTGCACTATACAACATTTTCAAAAATGTTCTGCTGCTGGCGCAGCAAATGCCGACGAAAATGCCATACTCGAGACAGTTTGCAGTCAGGAGGCGCATGCAAATAGATGACAGCGAGTGGCTTCTCGTAACTGACGGAGGCTGCGTACCAGCACACACATTTCAGTTGTGAGTGTGCTACTGTGCTTGCGTGGATCCCATATTTCCTGTTTCATTTCATGGCTTTTGAGCTGGAGTACACAATTTCAACCGTTAGGTCCCTTAGAGAAGTTAGTGGAATTCAACTTATTTTCATCTGAAAGGTTGACAAATGGTATAGAGCTTTGTTTTGTTAGCCCTGGAAGGTCATGCTTTGTCGAATCGACTATCATAAAATTTATCCCATTTTTCGTGACAGTTCTAATTATTTAGAGCTAAGTTTTCGTACAGCACTTACCGTGCCGATGTATTTGCCAGGTACATTGCGGCTAGACGAAGTAAGCAGGGTAAGTCGGATTTTTGGAAATTGGCGTCGTTGAAACGACGAAGAATGAACTTTGTGTAACGTTTAGAGCTCCAGTATTTCTTATGGCTGGCTGTCGATTCGACGAAAAGTCTGTGTCCATACAACTAGCTCGTAACAAATATGTTTATTTTTGAAATGTGGGACCTATTTTTTCAAAAATTATGGAAAAAATATTTACTAGGACAAAAATAGGACAAATCAGGAAAATGGCTTAAAATTCTTCCTCATTTTAGGAACATTGCATTTCGAACTCATAAAAATCGGCCCCAAAATCGATGTTTTTCCATTCTAAATAGACTAACGATTGAAAATCTGTAAAATTTTATAAATATTTTGAGAAAGGGTGGACCACTTCGAGATTCAATCTCCGGACCTCTAGATTCCTAGCATCGTAGAGTGCGACTTAACCAAGTGAGCCACAGAGCGGGTCTTTCAAGTTATTAAATCAACATTGATTTTCTAATCAAAACCGCAATAAAATTTAGCCACTGTTAATACTTTGATAAATTTAGAGGAAATCTTATTAAAACTGTTAACCATATTTCAATCAATAAAGGATTTATAAATATTCTGACGATGCTACTTTGCTAAGATGAAAGTGATTTCGCAAGTGGAATATGCAGTCCGAGGAGCAAGAAATGCACTGAAAATAGACAAACTACACTCTAAAACGCAGATATTGGAGGCCAGTTGAATGTAATCAGAATGCAGAAGAAAATCATATTCTCATCTCAATTTTAAAAATTTTACTCTAAAATTAGCAAAACAAAAAAGAAATAACATGCCTGGCAATCCACCAGTAAACTAGGGCCGCAGATGTGTGAGTGACATCCAATTTCCAAGATTTAACCCTTTCATGCCCAAATTATGGATTTTAAGCGGAGAATTTTTCTAACAACATTATGTCGTTCAGTATGCATCTTTTATGATATTTTCTTTAAAAAAAAATTTTAAGCGCTATAGTTAACAAATTAGAGCATGATGCCATATGGCATCATTGGGACTGAAAGGGCACTTAGCAAGTTCCGTGTGAAAAATGAGATATTTGGTCGGCAAAAATCCTACATCGGAAATTTTTTTGCAGAATGGTTGGTGACGACCCCCAGATTATGGGAACAAAGTACAACCGATTGGGGGTCCGCAACCTTAAAAAAGGGTGGAAGGGGGAAAAGGGGAAAAAGGGGTCATTTTTCGTTTTTTTGCGAGTATTTCAAAAACGACAAAAGATATAGAAAAATAGTTTGAGAACGAAAAAACTACATAAAATTATCTTTGCAATGATATATAACATATTAGAGATCTATTCAATGATTCGGCGCTAGCTTGAAAATAAATTAGAACTTTTTAATTTTATACCTTTTTTAAAAGCCCCATAACTCTTGAAAGAATGTTAGTTCAGCCGTAAAATTTCGTACAAGTATTCACAATAAGTTCAATATTATTATGGGAGAAACATTGAGTCGCTCCGATCAATGATCCCCAGTATCCCCCCATTTAAATTTGGCGAAAGGACATGTCCATAACTCCCCCCAAAATTAGAGCAGAGTGCTAAGAGTATGTAGTACCTAAGTAAGAGTATGGTGCCTTCCATACAGCAAGCAACTAGCATTTATATGAATAGGGGACTTGCTGATTTACCTTTCACGCCCAATGATGCCATATGGCATCATGCTCATGCAAAACCACTTTATAGGGTTTTCCTAGAAAAAAAAATCGAAAAATCTTTAGATTTTCTCTTACAACAACCTCTTTACAAAATAAAACCATTAAAATGATTTGCATAAAATGATTATTATCAGGAAATATAGGGAAATGGATTATTCAGTTTTTCGGCTTTACGACAAGTGTCAAACCTTCTCTAAAATTTCATTAAAAATAGCATCTCAAAACCAAAAATTTCACGCTGGAAAAATCAACTAGGTATTACACAATTGGAAGAGTCTAATATCACACAAAAATTTAAAATTTATTTCTTACATTTTCTATGAAAAATCATTAAATTTCATGATGCCATATGTCATCATTGGGAGCGAAAGGGTTGAACTTCTGTTTGTTGAGGTGTTGAGATCAACAGCCCAGCAATGTTATTTATCACCATAAATGGATACTTGTTTCACGTCACGTAAGTCGTGAGTTCGAAAAACACCATAAAATGAATTCGTTCACGCTGAGTCTGGAATCCATGACCCTCTGCATCAATCCAACCACAAGCCAGGCTACTCTAAAATTTGATAACAATATTTCTGCGACCGAAAATTTCAACTCCTAAGAAAATCATGATTTTGAAAAAATTTTGGGCTTGCCCCCCCCCCCCCCCCTGACCGAAATCCTGGCTACGCCCATGAGGCCGATTTTGAATGGTCACTGAGATATTTGAATTTTTAGGTTTTTCTGAAATAACCTTGCATTTTACCATTTAAAGTAAGAATTAAAAAAAAAAACTACTTAGGGATTGGGTTAAAACTTATTTTTGGATTTTAGTCAACACTATAGCAGATATTTGTTAATCATTTAACATTTCAAAAACCCATCACAATTCGAAATTTTTAATTCTTAATAAAACGAAATTTTCTTCAATTTCTTTAAAGTTGATTTTTAATGTAGTATCACTAAAAAAAATTATATGACACGGAGTCTGCAGACCACTATAAAAACATACTCATGTTATCAGCTTTTCAAAAAGGTGTCAATGCCAATATAAATATTTGAAATAATTGAAACAGCTAGCTGCACCTTGTTCGGGGACCATAATTTCGTTTGATAAAAAATGAAATAAAAGCTATGGTGTAGGGATAAGTTTTTAATGTGTTATGGATTTGTCGTTTTTGTTGCCTCAT